>PVNU02001812.1:0-21219 GCA_003013855.2 Liriodendron chinense | reverse complement strand
TTATAATTTTCATGAGAAAACGATAGTTTTCTATAAAAAAAAAGAAAGTTCTTTTTAAAAAAAATAAGTTTTTTCGAAAATGATTGTTTTGTAAAAAGAAAAAAAAATGGGTTATTTTGCAAAATTTTGGTATTTTGAAAGTATTAAGGATTTTTTATGGAAAATCTGAGCTTTCAAAGAAAATAGTTTCTGGGCAAAAATAAGTATTTTTAAAAAGTTTGAGTTTCCGTTAAAAGCGGCGAATTTTTGTAAGAATAATGCCTTTGGTTGGAAAAAAAATGTGAGTTTTCCGAAAAAATATAGTCAGAGCAAAAAAGATAGAAAGTTTTGGAGAATAAAAAAGAGTTTTATGAGAACAATGACGAATTTTTGAAAATATAGAGCTTCTCTAAAGACAAATGTGAGATTTGTGAAAAATTAAATTTCTCTGAAAAAATGAAAGTTTTCTTAAAAAAGAAAATTACGAACATTGGGAGTATTGTAAAAAGCTATAGTTTCTGTGAAAACCGAGGTATTTCTTTAAATACAAAGCTTTTCTTAGAAAAAAAAAAATGTGCGGTTTGTTAAAACTTAGAATTTTTATGAGAAAACGATAGTTTTAAAAAAAAAAAGGAAAGTTCTTTAAAAAAATAAGTTTTTTCGAAAAATGATAGTTTTGTAAAAAAAGAAAAAAATTTGGGTTATTTTGCAAATGTCGGTTTTTTAAAGTATAAAGGTTTTGTTAAGGAAAATGTGAGTTTTCTAAAGGAAATATAGTGTCTGGGAAAAAAATAAGTATTTTTAAAAGTTGAGTTTCCGTTAAAAAGGCGATTTTTTGGAAGAATGATGCCTTTGCTCGGAAAAAAATGTGAGTTTTCTCAAAAATATAGTCAGAGCAAAAAAATAGAAAGTTTTGGAGAATAAAAAGAGTTTTATGAGAACAATGACGAATTTTTGAAAATATAGAGCTTCTCTAAGGACAAACGTGAGATTTGTGAAATTTTAAAATTTCTCAGGAAAAAATGAAAGTTTTCTAAAAAATAAATGTTCTATGAAAAATGGGAGTATTGTAAAAAAGTTATAGTTTCTGTGAAAACCGAGCTATTTTTTTTAAATACAAAGCCTTTCTGTGAAAACCGAGGTTTTTTTTTAATACAAATCCTTTCCTAAGAAAAAAATGTGTGGTTTGTTAAAACTTATAATTTTTATGAGAAAACGATAGTTTTCTAAAAAAAAGAAAGATCTTTAAAAAAAAATAAGTTTTTTCAAGAAATGATTGTTTTATAAAAAGAAAAAAAATTGGGTTATTTTGTAAAATGTCGGTATTTTGAAAGTATAAAGGATTTGTTAAGGAAAATGTGAGTTTTCTAAAAGAAATATAGTTTCTGGGAAGAAATAAGTATTTTTAAAAAGTTTGAGTTTCCGTTAAAAACGGCGATTTTTTGTAAGAATAATGCCTTGCTTGGAAAAAAATGTGAGTTTTCTGAAAAAATATTGTCAGAGCAAAAAAAATAGAAAGTTTTGGAGAATAAAAAAGAGTTTTATGAGAACAATGACGAATTTTTGAAAATATAGAGCTTCTCTAAGGACAAACGTGAGATTTGTGAAATTTTAAAATTTCTCAGGAAAAAATGAAAGTTTTCTAAAAATAAATGTTCTACGAAAAATGGGAGTATTGTAAAAAAGTTATAGTTTCTGTGAAAACCGAGCTAATTTTTTTAAATACAAAGCCTTTCTGTGAAAACCGAGGTTTTTTTTTTAATACAAATCCTTTCCTAAGAAAAAAATGTGTGGTTGTTAAAACTTATAATTTTTATTAGAAAACGATAGTTTTCTAAAAAAAAAGAAAGATCTTTTAAAAAAAAATAAGTTTTTTCAAGAAATGATTGTTTTATAAAAAAATTAAAAAAAAATTGGGTTATTTTGTAAAATGTCGGTATTTTGAAAGTATAAAGGATTTGTTATGGAAAATGGTGAGTTTTCTAAAAGAAATATAGTTTCTGGGAAGAAATAAGTATTTTAAAAAGTTTGAGTTTCGTTAAAAACGACGATTTTTTGTAAGAATAATGCCTTTGCTTGGAAAAAATGTGAGTTTTCTGAAAAATATTGTCAGAGCAAAAAAGATAGAATGTTTTGGAGAATAAAAAGAGTTTTTATGAGAACAATGACGAATTTTTGAAAATGTACAGCTTCTCTAAAGACAACGTGAGATTTGTGAAATTTTAAAATTTCTCAGAAAAAAATGAAAGTTTTCTAAAAAATAAAATTCTACGAAAAATGGGAGTATTGTAAAAAAGTTATTGTTTCTGTGAAAACCGAGGGTTTTTCTTTAAATACAAAGCCTTTCCTAAGGAAAAAAAATGTGCGGTTTGTTAAAACATAGAATTTTTATGAGAAAACGATAGTTTTAATAAAAAAAAAAAAAAAAAGGAAAGTTCTTTTTAAAAAAATAAGTTTTTTCGAAAAATGATAGTTTTGCAAGAAAAGAAAAAAATTGGGTTATTTGCAAAATTGTCGGTTTTTTAAAGTATAAAGGTTTTGCTAAGGAAAATGTGAGTTTTCTAAAGGAAATATTGTTTCTGGGAAGAAAATAAGTATTTTTAAAAAGTTTGAGTTTCCGTTAAAACGGCGATTTTTTGAAAGAATAATTCCTTTGCTTGGAAAAAAATGTGACTTTTCCAAAAAAATATGTCAGAGCAAAAAAGATAGAAAGTTTTGGAGAATAAAAAGAGTTTATGAGACCAATGGCGAATTTTTTAAAATATAGAGCTTCTCTAAAGACAAAACGTGAGATTTGTGAAATTTAAAATTTCTCTGAAAAAATGGGAGTTTTCTAAAAAAGAAAATTCTACGAACATTGGGAGTATTGTAAAAACTTATAGTTTCTGTGAATTATTCTAAAGAAATATAGTTTCTGGGAAGAAAATAAGTATTTTTAAAAAGTTTGAGTTTCCGTTAAAAACGGCGATTTTTTGTAAGAATAATGCCTTTGCTTGGAAAAAAATGTAGTTTTTCTGAAAAAATATTGTCAGAGCAAAAAAAATAGAAAGTTTTGGAGAATAAAAAAGAGTTTTATGAGAACAATGACGAATTTTTGAAAATGTACAGCTTCTCTAAAGACAAACGTGAGATTTGTGAAATTTTAAAATTTCTCTGAAAAAATGAAAGTTTTCTAAAAATAAAAATTCTACGAAAAATGGGAGTATTGTAAAAAAGTTATTGTTTCTGTGAAAACCGAGGTTTTTCTTTAAATACAAAGCCTTTCCTAAGGAAAAAAAATGTGCGGTTTGTTAAAACTTAGAATTTTTATGAGAAAATGATAGTTTTAAAAAAAAAAGAAAAGGAAATTCTTTTAAAAAAAATAAGTTTTTTTCGAAAAATGATAGTTTTGTAAGAAAAGAAAAAAAATTGGGTTATTTTGCAAAATGTCGGTTTTTTTAAAGTATAAAGGTTTTGTTAAGGAAAATGTGTGTTTTCTAAAGGAAATATTGTTTCTGGGAAAAAAATAAGTATTTTTAAAAGTATGAGTTTCCGTTAAAAACGGCGATTTTTTGGAAGAATGATGCCTTTGCTCGGAAAAAATGTGAGTTTTCTCAAAAAATATTGTCAGAGCAAAAAAAATAGAAAGTTTTGGAGAAAAAAAAAAGGAGTTTTATGAGAACAATGACGAATTTTTGAAAATATAGAGCTTCTCTAAAGACAAACGTGAGATTTGTGAAAATTTAAAATTCTTTGAAAAAATGAAAGTTTCTAAAAAATAAAATTCCCCGAAAAATGGAAGTACTGTAAAAAAGTTATAGTTTCTGTGAAAACCGAGGTTTTTTTCTTAAATACAAAGCCTTTCTGTGAAAACCGAGGTTTTTTTTTAAATACAAATCCTTTCCTAAGAAAAAAAATGTGTGGTTTGTTAAAACTTATAATTTTCATGAGAAAACGATAGTTTTCTAAAAAAAAAAAAAGAAAGTTCTTTTTAAAAAAAATAAGTTTTTTCGAAAAATGATTGTTTTGTAAAAAAGAAAAAAAAATGGGTTATTTTGCAAAATTTTGGTATTTTGAAAGTATTAAGGATTTTTTATGGAAAATCTGAGCTTTCTAAAAGAAATATAGTTTCTGGGCAAAAAATAAATATTTTTAAAAAGTTTGAGTTTCCGTTAAAAGTGGCGAATTTTTGTAAGAATAATGCCTTTGGTTGGAAAAAAATTTGTGAGTTTTCCGAAAAAATATAGTCAGAGCAAAAAAGATAGAAAGTTTTGGAGAATAAAAAAGAGTTTTATGAGAACAATGACGAATTTTTGAAAATATAGAGCTTCTCTAAAGACAAATGTGAGATTTGTGAAAAATTAAAATTTCTCTGAAAAAATGAAAGTTTTCCTTAAACAAGAAAAAAATTTGGATTATTTTGCAAATGTCGGTTTTTTAAAGTATAAAGGTTTTGTTAAGGAAAATGTGAGTTTTCTAAAGGAAATATAGTGTCTGGGAAAAAAATAAGTATTTTTAAAAAGTTTGAGTTTCCGTTAAAAACGGCGATTTTTTGGAAGAATGATGCCTTTGCTCGGAAAAAAATGTGAGTTTTCTCAAAAATATAGTCAGAGCAAAAAAATAGAAGTTTTGGAGAATAAAAAAGAGTTTTATGAGAGCAATGACGAATTTTTGAAAATATAGAGCTTCTCTAAGGACAAACGTGAGATTTGTGAAATTTTAAAATTTCTCAGGAAAAAATGAAAGTTTTATAAAAAATAAATGTTCTATGAAAAATGGGAGTATTGTAAAAAAGTTATAGTTTCTGTGAAAACCGAGCTATTTTTTTTAAATACAAAGCCTTTCTGTGAAAACCGAGGTTTTTTTTTTAATACAAATCCTTTCCTAAGAAAAAAATGTGTGGTTTGTTAAAACTTATAATTTTTATGAGAAAACGATAGTTTTCTAAAAAAAAGAAAGATCTTTTAAAAAAAATAAGTTTTTTCAAGAAATGATTGTTTTATAAAAAAGAAAAAAAAATTGGGTTATTTTGTAAAATGTCGGTATTTTGAAAGTATAAAGGATTTGTTAAGGAAAATGTGAGTTTTTCTAAAAGAAATATAGTTTCTGGAGAAAATAAGTATTTTTAAAAAAGTTTGAGTTTCCGTTAAAAACGGCGATTTTTTGTAAGAATAATGCCTTTGCTTGAAAAAAAAATGTGAGTTTTCTGAAAAAATATTGTCAGAGCAAAAAAGATAGAAAGTTTTGGAGAATAAAAAGAGTTTTATGAGAACAATGACGAATTTTTGAAAATGTACAGCTTCTCTAAGACAAACGTGAGATTTGTGAAATTTTAAAATTTCTCTCTGAAAAAATGAAAGTTTTCTAAAAAATAAAAATTCTACGAAAAATGGGAGTATTGTAAAAAAGTTATTGTTTCTGTGAAAACCGAGGTTTTTTTCTTTAAATACAAAGCCTTTCCTAAGGAAAAAAAATGTGCGGTTTGTTAAAACATAGAATTTTTTATGAGAAAACGATAGTTTTAAAAAAAAAAAAAAAAAAAGGAAAGTTCTTTTAAAAAAAATAAGTTTTTTTCGAAAAATGATAGTTTGCAAGAAAAGAAAAAAAATTGGGTTATTTTGCAAATTGTCGGTTTTTTAAAGTATAAAGGTTTTGCTAAGGAAAATGTGAGTTTTCTAAAGGAAATATTGTTTCTGGGAAGAAAATAAGTATTTTTAAAAAGTTTGAGTTTCCGTTAAAACGGCGATTTTTTGAAAGAATAATTCCTTTGCTTGGAAAAAAATGTGACTTTTCCAAAAACATATTGTCAGAGCAAAAAAGATAGAAAGTTTTGGAGAATAAAAAAGAGTTTTATGAGACCAATGGCGAATTTTTTAAAATATAGAGCTTCTCTAAAGACAAACGTGAGATTTGTGAAATTTTAAAATTTCTCTGAAAAAATGGGAGTTTTCTAAAAAAGAAAATTCTACGAACATTAGGAGTATTGTAAAAAACTTATAGTTTCTGTGAATTATTCTATAAGAAATATAGTTTCTGGGAAGAAAATAAGTATTTTTAAAAAGTTTGAGTTTCCGTTAAAAACGGCGATTTTTTGTAAGAATAATGCCTTTGCTTGGAAAAAAATGTGAGTTTTCTGAAAAAAATATAGTCAGAGCAAAAAAGATAGAAAGTTTTGGAGAATAAAAAAGAGTTTTATGAGAACAATGACGAATTTTTGAAAATATAGAGCTTCTCTAAAGACAAACGTGAGATTTGTGAAAATTTAAAATTTCTTTGAAAAAAATGAAAGTTTTCTAAAAATAAAAATTCCCGAAAAATGGAAGTACTGTAAAAAAGTTGTAGTTTCTGTGAAAACCGAGGTTTTTTTCTTAAATACAAAGCCTTTCTGTGAAAACCGAGGTTTTTTTTTAAATACAAATCCTTTCCTAAGAAAAAAAATGTGTGGTTTGTTAAAACTTATAATTTTCATGAGAAAACGATAGTTTTGTAAAAAAAAAAAAAGAAAGTTCTTTTTAAAAAAAATAAGTTTTTTCGAAAATTGATTGTTTTGTAAAAAAGAAAAAAAAATGGGTTATTTTGCAAAATTTTGGTATTTTGAAAGTATTAAGGATTTTTTATGGAAAATCTGAGCTTTCTAAAAGAAATATAGTTTCTGGGCAAAAAATAAGTATTTTTAAAAAGTTTGAGTTTCCGTTAAAAGCGGCGAATTTTTGTAAGAATAATGCCTTTGGTTGGAAAAAAAATGTGAGTTTTCCGAAAAAATATAGTCAGAGCAAAAAAGATAGAAAGTTTTGGAGAATAAAAAAGAGTTTTATGAGAACAATGACGAATTTTTGAAAATATAGAGCTTCTCTAAAGACAAATGTGAGATTTGTGAAAAATTAAAATTTCTCTGAAAAAATGAAAGTTTTCTTAAAAAAGAAAATTCTACGAACATTGGGAGTACTGTAAAAAAGCTATAGTTTCTGTGAAAACCGAGGTATTTCTTTAAATACAAAGCTTTTCTTAAGAAAAAAAAATGTGCGGTTTGTTAAAACTTAGAATTTTTATGAGAAAACGATAGTTTTAAAAAAAAAAAGGAAAATTCTTTTAAAAAAAATAAGTTTTTTCGAAAAATGATAGTTTTGTAAGAAAAGAAAAAAATTGGGTTATTTTGCAAAATGTCGGTTTTTTAAAGTATAAAGGTTTTGTTAAGGAAAATGTGTGTTTCTAAAGGAAATATTGTTCTGGGAAAAAAATAAGTATTTTTAAAAGTATGAGTTTCCGTTAAAAACGGCGATTTTTGGAAGAATGATGCCTTTGGTCGGAAAAAATGTGAGTTTTCTCAAAATATAGTCAGAGCAAAAAAAATATAGAAAGTTTTGGAGAAAAAAAAGGAGTTTTATGAGAAGAATGACGAATTTTGAAAATATAGAGCTTCTCTAAAGACAAACGTGAGATTTGTGAAATTTAAAATTACTTAGAAAAAATGAAAGTTTTCTAAAAAATAAAATTCCCCGAAAATGGAAGTACTTGTAAAAAGTTATAGTTTCTGTGAAAACCGAGGTTTTTTTCTTAAATACAAAGCCTTTCTGTGAAAACCGAGGTTTTTTTTTTTAATACAAATCCTTTCCTAAGAAAAAAAATGTGTGGTTTGTTAAAACTTATAATTTTTATGAGAAAACGATAGTTTTCTAAAAAAAAAGAAAGATCTTTTAAAAAAAAATAAGTTTTTTCAAGAAATGATTGTTTTATAAAAAGAAAAAAAAATTGGGTTATTTTGTAAAATGTCGGTATTTTGAAAGTATAAAGGATTTGTTAAGGAAAATGTGAGTTTTCTAAAAGAAATATAGTTTCTGGGAAGAAAATAAGTATTTTTAAAAAGTTTGAGTTTCCGTTAAAAACGGCGATTTTTTGTAAGAATAATGCCTTTGCTTGGAAAAAAAATGTGAGTTTTCTGAAAAAATATTGTCAGAGCAAAAAAAATAGAAAGTTTTGGAGAATAAAAAAGAGTTTTATGAGAACAATGACGAATTTTTGAAAATATAGAGCTTCTTTAAGGACAAACGTGAGATTTGTGAAATTTTAAAATTTCTCAGGAAAAAATGAAAGTTTTCTAAAAAATAAATGTTCTACGAAAAATGGGAGTATTGTAAAAAAGTTATAGTTTCTGTGAAAACCGAGCTAATTTTTTTAAATACAAAGCCTTTCTGTGAAAACCGAGGTTTTTTTTTTTTAATACAAATCCTTTCCTAAGAAAAAAAATGTGTGTTTGTTAAAACTATAATTTTTATTAGAAAACGATAGTTTTTCTAAAAAAAAAGAAGATCTTTTATTAAAAAAATAAGTTTTTTTCAAGAAATGATGTTTATAAAAAAATAAAAAAATTGGGTTATTTGTAAAATGTTGGTCTTTTGAAATATAAGGATTTGTTAGGAAAATGTGAGTTGTCTAAACGAAATATAGTTTCTGGGAAGAAAATAAGTATTTTTAAAAAGTTTGAGTTTCCCGTTAATAAACGGCGGATTTTTTGTAAGAATAATGCCTTGCTGTGGAAAAAATGTGAGTTTTCTGAAAAATATGTCAGAGCAAAAGATAGAAAGTTTTTGGAGAATAAAAAAGAGTTTTATGAGACAATGACGAATTTTTGAAAATGTACAGCTCTCTAAAGGACAAACGTGAGATTTGTGAAATTTTAAAATTTCTCTGAAAAAATGAAAGTTTTCTAAAAAATAAAAATTCTACGAAAAATGGGAGTATTGTAAAAAAGTTATTGTTTCTGTGAAAACCGAGGTTTTTCTTTAAATACAAAGCCTTTCCTAAGGAAAAAAAATGTGCGGTTTGTTAAAACATAGAATTTTTATGAGAAAACGATAGTTTTTAAAAAAAAAAAAAAGGAAAGTTCTTTTAAAAAAAATAAGTGTTTTCGAAAAATGATAGTTTTGGAAGAAAAGAAAAAAATTGGGTTATTTTGCAAAATTGTCGGTTTTTTAAAGTATAAAGGTTTTGCTAAGGAAAATGTGAGTTTTCTAAAGGAAATATTGTTTCTGGGAAGAAAATAAGTATTTTTAAAAAGTTTGAGTTTCCGTTAAAAACGGCGATTTTTTGAAAGAATAATTCCTTTGCTTGGAAAAAATGTGACTTTTCCAAAAAATATTGTCAGAGCAAAAAAAGATAGAAAGTTTTGGAGAATAAAAACGAGTTTTATGAGACCAATGGCGAATTTTTTAAAATATAGAGCTTCTCTAAAGACAAACGTGAGATTTGTGAAATTTTAAAATTTCTCTGAAAAAATGGGAGTTTTCTAAAAAAGAAAATTCTACGAACATTAGGAGTATTGTAAAAAACTTATAGTTTCTGTGAATTATTCTAAAAGAAATATAGTTTCTGGGAAGAAAATAAGTATTTTAAAAAGTTTTGAGTTTCCGTTAAAAACGACGATTTTTGTAAGAATAATGCCTTTGCTTGGAAAAAAATGTGAGTTTTCTGAAAAAATATTGTCAGAGCAAAAAAAATAGAAAGTTTTGGAGAATAAAAAAGAGTTTATGAGAACAATGACGAATTTTTGAAAATGTACAGCTTCTCTAAAGACAAACGTGAGATTTGTGAAATTTTAAAATTTCTCTGAAAAAAATGAAAGTTTTCTAAAAATAAAAATTCTACGAAAATGGGAGTATTGTAAAAAAGTTATTGTTTCTGTGAAACCTAGGTTTTTTCTTTAAATACAAAGCCTTTCCTAAGGAAAAAAAATGTGCGGTTTGTTAAAACTTAGAATTTTTTATGAGAAAACGATAGTTTTAAAAAAAAAAAAGGAAAATTCTTTTAAAAAAAATAAGTTTTTTCGAAAAATGATAGTTTTGTAAGAAAAGAAAAAAAATTGGGTTATTTTGCAAAATGTCGGTTTTTTTAAAGTATAAAGGTTTTGTTAAGGAAAATGTGTGTTTTCTAAAGGAAATATTGTTTCTGGGAAAAAAATAAGTATTTTTAAAAGTATGAGTTTCCGTTAAAAACGGCGATTTTTTGGAAGAATGATGCCTTTGCTCGGAAAAAATGTGAGTTTTCTCAAAAAATATTGTCAGAGCAAAAAAAATAGAAAGTTTTGGAGAAAAAAAAAGGAGTTTTATGAGAAGAATGACGAATTTTTGAAAATATAGAGCTTCTCTAAAGACAAACGTGAGATTTGTGAAAATTTAAAATTTCTTTGAAAAAAATGAAAGTTTTCTAAAAAATAAAAATTCCCCGAAAAATGGAAGTACTGTAAAAAAGTTATAGTTTCTGTGAAAACCGAGGTTTTATTCTTAAATACAAAGCCTTTCTGTGAAAACCGAGGTTTTTTTTTAAATACAAATCCTTTCCTAAGAAAAAAATGTGTGGTTTGTTAAAACTTATAATTTTCATGAGAAAACGATAGTTTTCTATAAAAAAAAAAGAAAGTTCTTTTTAAAAAAAATAAGTTTTTTCGAAAAATGATTGTTTTGTAAAAAAGAAAAAAAAATGGGTTATTTTGCAAAATTTTGGTATTTTGAAAGTATTAAGGATTTTTTATGGAAAATCTGAGCTTTCTAAAAGAAATATAGTTTCTGGGCAAAAAATAAGTATTTTTAAAAAGTTTGAGTTTCCGTTAAAAGCGGCGAATTTTTGTAAGAATAATGCCTTTGGTTGGAAAAAAAATGTGAGTTTTCCGAAAAAATATAGTCAGAGCAAAAAAGATAGAAAGTTTTGGAGAATAAAAAAGAGTTTTATGAGAACAATGACGAATTTTTGAAAATATAGAGCTTCTCTAAAGACAAATGTGAGATTTGTGAAAAATTAAAATTTCTCTGAAAAAATGAAAGTTTTCTTAAAAAAGAAAATTCTACGAACATTGGGAGTATTGTAAAAAAGCTATAGTTTCTGTGAAAACCGAGGTATTTCTTTAAATACAAAGCTTTTCTTAAGAAAAAAAAATGTGCGGTTTGTTAAAACTTAGAATTTTTATGAGAAAACGATAGTTTTTAAAAAAAAAAAGGAAAGTTCTTTTAAAAAAATAAGTTTTTTCGAAAAATGATAGTTTTGTAAAAAAAGAAAAAAATTTGGATTATTTTGCAAATGTCGGTTTTTTAAAGTATAAAGGTTTTGTTAAGGAAAATGTGAGTTTTCTAAAGGAAATATAGTGTCTGGGAAAAAATAAGTATTTTAAAAGTTTGAGTTTCCGTTAAAAACGGCGATTTTTTGGAAGAATGATGCCTTTGCTCGGAAAAAAATGTGAGTTTTCTCAAAAATATAGTCAGAGCAAAAAAAATAGAAAGTTTTGGAGAATAAAAAAGAGTTTTATGAGAACAATGACGAATTTTTGAAAATATAGAGCTTCTCTAAGGACAAACGTGAGATTTGTGAAATTTTAAAATTTCTCAGGAAAAAATGAAAGTTTTCTAAAAAATAAATGTTCTATGAAAAATGGGAGTATTGTAAAAAAGTTATAGTTTCTGTGAAAACCGAGCTATTTTTTTTAAATACAAAGCCTTTCTGTGAAAACCGAGGTTTTTTTTTTAATACAAATCCTTTCCTAAGAAAAAAAATGTGTGGTTTGTTAAAACTTATAATTTTTATGAGAAAACGATAGTTTTCTAAAAAAAAAGAAAGATCTTTTAAAAAAAAATAAGTTTTTTCAAGAAATGATTGTTTTATAAAAAAGAAAAAAAATTGGGTTATTTTGTAAAATGTCGGTATTTTGAAAGTATAAAGGATTTGTTAAGGAAAATGTGAGTTTTCTAAAAGAAATATAGTTTCTGGGAAGAAAATAAGTATTTTTAAAAAGTTTGAGTTTCCGTTAAAAACGGCGATTTTTTGTAAGAATAATGCCTTTGCTTGGAAAAAAAATGTGAGTTTTCTGAAAAAATATTGTCAGAGCAAAAAAAATAGAAAGTTTTGGAGAATAAAAAAGAGTTTTATGAGAACAATGACGAATTTTTGAAAATATAGAGCTTCTCTAAGGACAAACGTGAGATTTGTGAAATTTTAAAATTTCTCAGGAAAAAATGAAAGTTTTCTAAAAAATAAATGTTCTACGAAAAATGGGAGTATTGTAAAAAAGTTATAGTTTCTGTGAAAACCGAGCTAACTTTTTTAAATACAAAGCCTTTCTGTGAAAACCGAGGTTTTTTTTTTTAATACAAATCCTTTCCTAAGAAAAAAATGTGTGGTTTGTTAAAACTTATAATTTTTATTAGAAAACGATAGTTTTCTAAAAAAAAGAAAGATCTTTTAAAAAAAAATAAGTTTTTTCAAGAAATGATTGTTTTATAAAAAAATAAAAAAAATTGGGTTATTTTGTAAAATGTCGGTATTTTGAAAGTATAAAGGATTTGTTAAGGAAAATGTGAGTTTTCTAAAAGAAATATAGTTTCTGGGAAGAAAATAAGTATTTTTAAAAAGTTTGAGTTTCCGTTAAAAACGACGATTTTTTGTAAGAATAATGCCTTTGCTTGGAAAAAAAATGTGAGTTTTCTGAAAAAATATTGTCAGAGCAAAAAAGATAGAATGTTTTGGAGAATAAAAAAGAGTTTTATGAGAACAATGACGAATTTTTGAAAATGTACAGCTTCTCTAAAGACAAACGTGAGATTTGTGAAATTTTAAAATTTCTCAGAAAAAATGAAAGTTTTCTAAAAAATAAAAATTCTACGAAAAATGGGAGTATTGTAAAAAAGTTATTGTTTCTGTGAAAACCGAGGTTTTTCTTTAAATACAAAGCCTTTCCTAAGGAAAAAAAATGTGCGGTTTGTTAAAACATAGAATTTTTTATGAGAAAACGATAGTTTTAAAAAAAAAAAAAAAAAAGGAAAGTTCTTTTAAAAAAAATAAGTTTTTTCGAAAAATGATAGTTTTGCAAGAAAAGAAAAAAAATTGGGTTATTTTGCAAAATTGTCGGTTTTTTTAAAGTATAAAGGTTTTGCTAAGGAAAATGTGAGTTTTCTAAAGGAAATATTGTTTCTGGGAAGAAAATAAGTATTTTTAAAAAGTTTGAGTTTCCGTTAAAAACGGCGATTTTTTGAAAGAATAATTCCTTTGCTTGGAAAAAAATGTGACTTTTCCAAAAAAATATTGTCAGAGCAAAAAAGATAGAAAGTTTTGGAGAATAAAAAAGAGTTTTATGAGACCAATGGCGAATTTTTTAAAATATAGAGCTTCTCTAAAGACAAACGTGAGATTTGTGAAATTTTAAAATTTCTCTGAAAAAATGGGAGTTTTCTAAAAAAGAAAATTCTACGAACATTGGGAGTATTGTAAAAAACTTATAGTTTCTGTGAATTATTCTAAAAGAAATATAGTTTCTGGGAAGAAAATAAGTATTTTTAAAAAGTTTGAGTTTCCGTTAAAAACGGCGATTTTTTGTAAGAATAATGCCTTTGCTTGGAAAAAAATGTGAGTTTTCTGAAAAAATATTGTCAGAGCAAAAAAAATAGAAAGTTTTGGAGAATAAAAAAGAGTTTTATGAGAACAATGACGAATTTTTGAAAATGTACAGCTTCTCTAAAGACAAACGTGAGATTTGTGAAATTTTAAAATTTCTCTGAAAAAAATGAAAGTTTTCTAAAAAATAAAAATTCTACGAAAAATGGGAGTATTGTAAAAAAGTTATTGTTTCTGTGAAAACCGAGGTTTTTCTTTAAATACAAAGCCTTTCCTAAGGAAAAAAATGTGCGGTTTGTTAAAACTTAGAATTTTTTATGAGAAAATGATAGTTTTAAAAAAAAAAAAAGGAAAATTCTTTTAAAAAAAATAAGTTTTTTCGAAAAATGATAGTTTTGTAAGAAAAGAAAAAAATTGGGTTATTTTGCAAAATGTCGGTTTTTTTAAAGTATAAAGGTTTTGTTAAGGAAAATGTGTGTTTTCTAAAGGAAATATTGTTTCTGGGAAAAAAATAAGTATTTTTAAAAGTATGAGTTTCCGTTAAAAACGGCGATTTTTTGGAAGAATGATGCCTTTGCTCGGAAAAAATGTGAGTTTTCTCAAAAAATATTGTCAGAGCAAAAAAAATAGAAAGTTTTGGAGAAAAAAAAGGAGTTTTATGAGAACAATGACGAATTTTTGAAAATATAGAGCTTCTCTAAAGACAAACGTGAGATTTGTGAAAATTTAAAATTTCTTTGAAAAAATGAAAGTTTTCTAAAAAATAAAAATTCCCCGAAAAATGGAAGTACTGTAAAAAAGTTATAGTTTCTGTGAAAACCGAGGTTTTTTTCTTAAATACAAAGCCTTTCTGTGAAAACCGAGGTTTTTTTTTAAATACAAATCCTTTCCTAAGAAAAAAATGTGTGGTTTGTTTAAAACTTATAATTTTCATGAGAAAACGATAGTTTTCTAAAAAAAAAAAAAGAAAGTTCTTTTAAAAAAAATAAGTTTTTTCGAAAAATGATTGTTTTGTAAAAAGAAAAAAAAATGGGTTATTTTGCAAAATTTTGGTATTTTGAAAGTATTAAGGATTTTTATGGAAAATCTGAGCTTTCTAAAAGAAATATAGTTTCTGGGCAAAAATAAATATTTTTAAAAAGTTTGAGTTTCCGTTAAAAGTGGCGAATTTTTGTAAGAATAATGCCTTTGGTTGGAAAAAAAAATTGTGAGTTTTCCGAAAAAATATAGTCAGAGCAAAAAAGATAGAAAGTTTGGAGAATAAAAAAGAGTTTTATGAGAACAATGACGAATTTTTGAAAATATATTGCTTCTCTAAAGACAAATGTGAGATTTGTGAAAAATTAAAATTTCTCTGAAAAAATGAAAGTTTTCTTAAACAAGAAAAAAATTTGGATTATTTTGCAAATGTCGGTTTTTTAAAGTATAAAGGTTTTGTTAAGGAAAATGTGAGTTTTCTAAAGGAAATATAGTGTCTGGGAAAAAATAAGTATTTTTAAAAGTTTGAGTTTCCGTTAAAAACGGCGATTTTTTGGAAGAATGATGCCTTTGCTCGGAAAAAAATGTGAGTTTCTCAAAAATATAGTCAGAGCAAAAAAATAGAAAGTTTTGGAGAATAAAAAAGAGTTTTATGAGAGCAATGACGAATTTTGAAAATATAGAGCTTCTCTAAGGACAAACGTGAGATTTGTGAAATTTTAAAATTTCTCAGGAAAAATGAAAGTTTTATAAAAAATAAATGTTCTATGAAAAATGGGAGTATTGTAAAAAGTTATAGTTTCTGTGAAAACCGAGCTATTTTTTTAAATACAAAGCTTTCTGTGAAAACCGAGGTTTTTTTTTTTAATACAAATCCTTTCCTAAGAAAAAAAATGTGTGGTTTGTTAAAACTTATAATTTTTATGAGAAAACGATAGTTTTCTAAAAAAAAGAAAGATCTTTTAAAAAAAAATAAGTTTTTTCAAGAAATGATTGTTTTATAAAAAGAAAAAAAAATTGGGTTATTTTGTAAAATGTCGGTATTTTGAAAGTATAAAGGATTTGTTAAGGAAAATGTGAGTTTTCTAAAAGAAATATAGTTTCTGGGAAGAAAATAAGTATTTTTAAAAAGTTTGAGTTTCCGTTAAAAACGGCGATTTTTTGTAAGAATAATGCCTTTGCTTGGAAAAAAAATGTGAGTTTTCTGAAAAAATATTGTCAGAGCAAAAAAGATAGAAAGTTTTGGAGAATAAAAAAGAGTTTTATGAGAACAATGACGAATTTTTGAAAATGTACAGCTTCTCTAAAGACAAACGTGAGATTTGTGAAATTTTAAAATTTCTCTGAAAAAATGAAAGTTTTCTAAAAAATAAAAATTCTACGAAAAATGGGAGTATTGTAAAAAAGTTATTGTTTCTGTGAAAACCGAGGTTTTTCTTTAAATACAAAGCCTTTCCTAAGGAAAAAAAATGTGCGGTTTGTTAAAACATAGAATTTTTTTATGAGAAAACGATAGTTTTAAAAAAAAAAAAAAAAAAGGAAAGTTCTTTTAAAAAAAATAAGTTTTTTCGAAAAATGATAGTTTTGCAAGAAAAGAAAAAAAATTGGGTTATTTTGCAAAATTGTCGGTTTTTTTAAAGTATAAAGGTTTTGCTAAGGAAAATGTGAGTTTTCTAAAGGAAATATTGTTTCTGGGAAGAAAATAAGTATTTTTAAAAAGTTTGAGTTTCCGTTAAAAACGGCGATTTTTTGAAAGAATAATTCCTTTGCTTGGAAAAAAATGTGACTTTTCCAAAAACATATTGTCAGAGCAAAAAAGATAGAAAGTTTTGGAGAATAAAAAAGAGTTTTATGAGACCAATGGCGAATTTTTTAAAATATAGAGCTTCTCTAAAGACAAACGTGAGATTTGTGAAATTTTAAAATTTCTCTGAAAAAATGGGAGTTTCTAAAAAAGAAATTCTACGAACATTAGGAGTATTGTAAAAAACTTATAGTTTCTGTGAATTATTCTATAAGAAATATAGTTTCTGGGAAGAAATAAGTATTTTTAAAAGTTTGAGTTTCCGTTAAAAACGGCGATTTTTTGTAAGAATAATGCCTTTGCTTGGAAAAAAATGTGAGTTTTCTGAAAAAATATAGTCAGAGCAAAAAAGATAGAAGTTTTGGAGAATAAAAAAGAGTTTTATGAGAACAATGACGAATTTTTTGAAAATATAGAGCTTCTCTAAAGACAAACGTGAGATTTGTGAAAATTTAAATTTCTTTGAAAAAATGAAAGTTTTCTAAAAAATAAAAATTCCCCGAAAAATGGAAGTACTGTAAAAAAGTTGTAGTTTCTGTGAAAACCGAGGTTTTTTTCTTAAATACAAAGCCTTTCTGTGAAAACCGAGGTTTTTTTTTAAATACAATCCTTTCCTAAGAAAAAAATGGGTGGTTTGTTAAAACTTATAATTTCATGAGAAAACGATAGTTTTGTAAAAAAAAAAAAGAAAGTTCTTTTAAAAAAATACGTTTTTTCGAAAATTGATTGTTTTGTAAAAAAGAAAAAAAAATGGGTTATTTGCAAAATTTTGGTATTTTGAACAGTATTAAGGATTTTTTATGGAAAATCTGAGCTTTCTAAAAGAAATATAGTTTCTGGGCAAAAAATAAGTATTTTTAAAAAGTTTGAGTTTCCGTTAAAAGCGGCGAATTTTTGTAAGAATAATGCCTTTGGTTGGAAAAAAATGTGAGTTTTCCGAAAAATATAGTCAGAGCAAAAAAGATAGAAAGTTTTGGAGAATAAAAAAGAGTTTTATGAGAACAATGACGACTTTTGAAAATATAGAGCTTCTCTAAAGACAAATGTGAGATTGTGAAAAATTAAAATTTCTCTGAAAAAATGAAAGTTTCTTAAAAAGAAAATTCTACGAACATTGGGAGTATTGTAAAAAAGCTATAGTTTCTGTGAAAACCGAGGTATTTCTTTAAATACAAAGCTTTTCTTAAGAAAAAAAAATGTGCGGTTTGTTAAAACTTAGAATTTTTATGAGAAAACGATAGTTTTAAAAAAAAAAAAAGGAAATTCTTTTAAAAAAAATAAGTTTTTTCGAAAAATGATAGTTTTGTAAGAAAAGAAAAAAAATTGGGTTATTTTGCAAAATGTCGGTTTTTTTAAAGTATAAAGGTTTTGTTAAGGAAAATGTGTGTTTTCTAAAGGAAATATTGTTTCTGGGAAAAAATAAGTATTTTAAAAGTATGAGTTTCCGTTAAAAACGGCGATTTTTTGGAAGAATGATGCCTTTGGTCGGAAAAAATGTGAGTTTTCTCAAAAAATATTGTCAGAGCAAAAAAAATAGAAAGTTTTGGAGAAAAAAAAAGGAGTTTTATGAGAAGAATGACGAATTTTTGAAAATATAGAGCTTCTCTAAAGACAAACGTGAGATTTGTGAAAATTTAAAATTACTTTGAAAAAAATGAAAGTTTTCTAAAAAATAAAAATTCCCCGAAAAATGGAAGTACTGTAAAAAAGTTATAGTTTCTGTGAAAACCGAGGTTTTTTTCTTAAATACAAAGCCTTTCTGTGAAAACCGAGGTTTTTTTTTAAATACAAATCCTTTCCTAAGAAAAAAAAATGTGTGGTTTGTTAAAACTTATAATTTTCATGAGAAAACGATAGTTTTCTAAAAAAAAAAAAAGAAAGTTCTTTTTAAAAAAAATAAGTTTTTTCGAAAAATGATTGTTTTGTAAAAAAGAAAAAAAAATGGGTTATTTTGCAAAATTTTGGTATTTTGAAAGTATTAAGGATTTTTTATGGAAAATCTGAGCTTTCTAAAAGAAATATAGTTTCTGGGCAAAAAATAAGTATTTTTAAAAAGTTTGAGTTTCCGTTAAAAGCGGCGAATTTTTGTAAGAATAATGCCTTTGGTTGGAAAAAAATGTGAGTTTTCCGAAAAAATATAGTCAGAGCAAAAAAGATAGAAAGTTTTGGAGAATAAAAAGAGTTTTATGAGAACAATGACGAATTTTTGAAAATATAGAGCTTCTCTAAAGACAAATGTGAGATTTGTGAAAAATTAAAATTTCTCTGAAAAAATGAAAGTTTTCTTAAAAAAGAAAATTCTACGAACATTGGGAGTATTGTAAAAAAGCTATAGTTTCTGTGAAAACCGAGGTATTTCTTTAAATACAAAGCTTTTCTTAAGAAAAAAAAATGTGCGGTTTGTTAAAACTTAGAATTTTTATGAGAAAACGATAGTTTTAAAAAAAAAAAAAGGAAAGTTCTTTTAAAAAAATAAGTTTTTTCGAAAAATGATAGTTTTGTAAAAAAAGAAAAAAAATTGGATTATTTTGCAAATGTCGGTTTTTTAAAGTATAAAGGTTTTGTTAAGGAAAATGTGAGTTTTCTAAAGGAAATATAGTGTCTGGGAAAAAAATAAGTATTTTTAAAAAGTTTGAGTTTCCGTTAAAAACGGCGATTTTTTGGAAGAATGATGCCTTTGCTCGGAAAAAAATGTGAGTTTTCTCAAAAATATAGTCAGAGCAAAAAAAATAGAAAGTTTTGGAGAATAAAAAAGAGTTTTATGAGAACAATGACGAATTTTTGAAAATATAGAGCTTCTCTAAGGACAAACGTGAGATTTGTGAAATTTTAAAATTCTCAGGAAAAATGAAAGTTTTCTAAAAATAAATGTTCTATGAAAAATGGGAGTATTGTAAAAAAGTTATAGTTTCTGTGAAAACCGAGCTATTTTTTTAAATACAAAGCCTTTCTGTGAAAACCGAGGTTTTTTTTTTAATACAAATCCTTTCCTAAGAAAAAAAATGTGTGGTTTGTTAAAACTTATAATTTTTATGAGAAAACGATAGTTTTCTAAAAAAAAAGAAAGATCTTTTAAAAAAAAAATAAGTTTTTTCAAGAAATGATTGTTTTATAAAAAAGAAAAAAAAATTGGGTTATTTTGTAAAATGTCGGTATTTTGAAAGTATAAAGGATTTGTTAAGGAAAATGTGAGTTTTCTAAAAGAAATATAGTTTCTGGGAAGAAAATAAGTATTTTTAAAAAGTTTGAGTTTCCGTTAAAAACGGCGATTTTTTGTAAGAATAATGCCTTTGCTTGGAAAAAAATGTGAGTTTTCTGAAAAAATATTGTCAGAGCAAAAAAAATAGAAAGTTTTGGAGAATAAAAAAGAGTTTTATGAGAACAATGACGAATTTTTGAAAATGTACAGCTTCTCTAAAGACAAACGTGAGATTTGTGAAATTTTAAAATTTCTCTGAAAAAAATGAAAGTTTTCTAAAAAATAAAAATTCTACGAAAAATGGGAGTATTGTAAAAAAGTTATTGTTTCTGTGAAAACCGAGGTTTTTCTTTAAATACAAAGCCTTTCCTAAGGAAAAAAAATGAGCGGTTGGTTAAAACTTAGAATTTTTTTATGAGAAAACGATAGTTTTAAAAAAAAAAAAAAAAGGAAAATTCTTTTAAAAAAAATAAGTTTTTTCGAAAAAATGATAGTTTTGTAGAGAAAAGAAAAAAAAAATTGGGTGTTATTTTGCAAATGTCAGTTTTTTTAATGTATAAAGGTTTTGTTAAGGAAAATGTGTGTTTTCTAAGGAATATTGTTTCTGGGAAAAAAATAAGTATTTTTAAAAGTATGAGTTTCCGTTAAAAACGGCGATTTTTGGAAAGAATGATGCCTTTGCTCGGAAAAAAATATGAGTTTCTCAAAAAATATTGTCAGAGCAAAAAAAATAGAAAGTTTTGGAGAAAAAAAAAGGAGTTTTATGAGAAGAATGACGAATTTTTGAAAATATAGAGCTTCTCTAAAGACAAACGTGAGATTTGTGAAAATTTAAAATTTCTTTGAAAAAAATGAAAGTTTTCTAAAAATAAAATTCCCCGAAAAATGGAAGTACTGTAAAAAAGTTATAGTTTCTGTGAAAACCGAGGTTTTTTTCTTAAATACAAAGCCTTTCTGTGAAAACCGAGGTTTTTTTTTAAATACAAATCCTTTCCTAAGAAAAAAAATGTGTGGTTTGTTAAAACTTATAATTTTCATGAGAAACGATAGTTTTCTAAAAAAAAAAAAGAAAGTTCTTTTTAAAAAAATAAGTTTTTTCGAAAATGATTGTTTTGTAAAAAAGAAAAAAAATGGGTTATTTTGCAAAATTTTGTTATTTTGAAAGTATTAAGGATTTTTATGGAAAATCTGAGCTTTCTAAAAGAAATATAGTTTCTGGGTAAAAAATAAGTATTTTTAAAAAGTTTTGAGTTTCCGTTAAACAGCGAATTTTTGTAAGAATAATGCCTTGGGTTGGAAAAAAAATGTGAGTTTTTTCCGAAAAAATATAGTCAGAGCAAAAAAGATAGAAGTTTTGGAGAATGAAAAAGAGTTTTATGAGAACAACGACGAATTTTTGAAAATATGAGCTTCTCTAAAGACAATGTGAGATTTGTGAAAATTAAAATTTCTCTGAAAAATGAAAGTTTTCTTAAAAAAGAAATTCTACGAACATTGGGAGTATTGTAAAAAAGCTATAGTTTTCTGTGAAAACCGAGGTATTTCTTTAAATACAAAGCTTTTCTTAGGAAAAAAAAAATGTGCGGTTTGTTAAACTTAGAATTTTTATGAAAAACGATAGTTTAAAAAAAAAAAAAAAGGAAAGTTCTTTAAAAATAAAAAATAAGTTTTTCGATAAATGATAGTTTGTAAAAAAGAAAAAAAATTGGATATTTTGCAAATGTCGGTTTTTTAAAGTATAAAGGTTTTTAAGGAAAATGTGAGTTTTCTAAGGAAATATAGGTCTGGGAAAAAATAAGTATTTTTAAAAGTTTGAGTTTCCGTTAAAAACGGCGATTTTTTGGAAGAATGATGCCTTTGCTCGAAAAAAATGTGAGTTTCTAAAAAATAGTCAGAGCAAAAAAATAGA